>CP139509.1:439375007-439388122 GCA_021014915.2 Artemisia tridentata subsp. tridentata | reverse complement strand
ATAAATAAGAAGAATATCTTTCCCCTCAATTCTTGTTCAGAACACTACACACGCTCAAATTTTTCTCTTGTTTATTATTGGTATGCTTCGGTTTTTTTTTTTTTTTTTTTTTTTTTTTTTCTTAAAAAATGTTCATATTTATTATTGTTACTCGAAAATTTAGGGCGCAGTTTTTTTTTATTGTTTATTTAAATAAACAAGACCACCAATCAGTTTTTATATAAACTGATCACATTAAGACCATTCAATCAATATATAATATACTTGATCAATAATTTGATTTTGTGATTACATGTTTAAAAAGGGAGATCTTGAACCCACTTTCTCGAATTATTAAAATTTTAAATTTAAAAGTCACATGTTACTACTACTTCCCATTGGTAATTAAATCGATTTTCAAGGATTTTAAAATACCATATTTTGTCCCCAAATTAACTTGCGATAAATTAGACTTTGTGGTAATAATTTGCGTAAAGGTTAAAACTGCTACTACTTATTTTTTTTGTTTTTTGTTTTTTTTTTAAACTCTTTTTGGATTTACAAAAAAACCAAAATTTTCTATTCTGATTACATACGAAATTTTGTTATATTAATAAGTAATTTCCCTTTTTATAATAATTTAACAAAAAAGTTTTTTATATTCTTGTTATATGTTTTATTGAAAAATTTAAATTTTTGCTAACATATTTAATATGTATTCTGCCCAAAATTTTATATAACTTATTATATTTTTCTTAAAATTTAGTAAAAATTTAAATTAACCAAACATGATCGAAGTATATTTTTCTCATGTACATATTTTCTTTTTTTTTTTCACTCGGGGTTTTTGTTTATTGGGTTTTTTTTTAAACTATTAATTCAACGATATTACATGGGGCAAAAAAATTGCAAATCTTTTTATTGTGCTTTAGACTAAGCGGAAAAAATTTTGTCTTGGCGGTTTGGGAACCGAGACATATTTATGCACATGGCTTTTGATACAAAACCCCGAAGGAAAAGAAACAACTAATACAAAAAGCCTAGGCAGAGTTTTTTACACATCACCTCCATGTGGACTTAAAAAAAAGAACCCACAAAAAATCCACTACCCTTTGGGAAAAATTAAAGGACCAAAAACCACCAGAAAAAAGGGCATCTTTCCAAGGGGAAGATATAATGGACTCACTTAAGGCCCAAGATTCAAAACATGAGTGAATTTAACTCGGGCCCTGCACGCATTCCTCCACATGCTATTTTTGGGACTCAATTAGTGATGCCAATTTGGAAAAAACTTTTTTCCACATTCCATCTTCGAATATACATTGCAACACAATACGAGCCAAAGGACACAAATAAGTGACCTAATTTTGCTTACTTTTGGCCGAAGAAAAAAATAGCTTTTAATGAAAAATCAGAAACGTCCAACGTACCGCTCCTTTACGAAGCGCAGTACACTTATCACAATGGGGGGCTTTTGGTCGGGTTTAAAGACCTTGGGGGGGGGTTTTGTTATGGTTCGGGCGAGGTCGGGGTCGGGGGCTGGCAATGGTAGAGGTAATTATCATCGTTAATCAAAGTTTTAATTTTAAAAAAACAAGGGGTCCAAGAAGGGGCAAGAAAGAAAAAAGGGAGGAGATGAAAAAGAAAAGAACAAAATAGGGGGACCCATGTTACGTTGGGGCACTTTTGGTCATTGGGCAAAGAAATTGTCGTACACCCAGGAAATCTATTTAAAACCCCTTTAAATAAAATTCTATCAAGAAAAAGGGAAACGGGGTAGATCAAACTTGTTTATATAATAAAAAAGATATCCCCATGCCTAAAACCAACTGATAATAAACTTTTTTGGGAAGCTGATGATTTTCTTACGATTTTTAATTTTGGGAGAGTCAACCCTGAATAATTTTTCTTTCAGGTTTTGTTGGGAATTTTTTTAAGTTTTGGTTTGGAATTTTTCTTTAGGTGTTTTTTTTAGGCTTTTTTGTTTATTTTTTGGATTCCTTTTATTTTTGGCTAAATGTTTTTATTAGGGCTTTATTTTTTTATTTTATTTCTTGGGTCCATTTTATTTTTTCGAATTGAAAAATGCTTCAAGACTTCAATCTTTTTTTACTTGACACATCCCAAATTTTATAAAACCATAACCTTTTAAAGGCATCTATTTGTTATGTTCTGGTTAAAACATTTTAAGCAAAAGGGGAATGACTATACCAGATTTTATTTACATTTTATTGTTTTTGGGCCCAAGCAAGTAACGTGCAAATTTATTTAAAAAATTTTTTTTTCTGTAAATTTCTTTAATACATTATTTATAAATAGAGTAAATTGTTAAAAATATTGTGCAACTTGATGATGGAAAACCGGTTCGACCACCCGGTTAGTGATGATGCGAAATATATAAAAATGATGTTTTTTTCCCCAAGAAAATTTTTTATTGTTCTCATGGAATTTGGGTTATTATTTAAACCCCAAAAAATCAAAAGGGGACCTTGTTTCCCTTTAAATTTGGGGAAAAAATATAAAGGGCATGAAAAGTAGGCCTAACATGTTCCATATGATCATTTTTGATTTATAAAACGATGCATGTCAAAAGACATCAAAGACCACTTTAAAATAGCGTTTAAGGGTCGCTTTTAAAAAAGCGACACGGTTTTTCCCAAATTAAATTATTAAAAATGGTGGGGAAAACTTCCAAAATTGGGCGATTAGGGGAAAAATGTTGAACAAAAAAGTTCCCATGTTCAACGCGAATTCTTTTTTTTTAAACGTTTAAAAAAACGCTTCAGTTATTCAAACCAATAAATTTGAGAACAAAACTTTTTAGCTTATAGGCATGTTTGACAATGAATCGCATCTTTCCCAAAAATCTATAAAGAATCCCCCTGTTAAATGGTTTGGTCCCCAAACCCAAATTTTCCCCTTTGGATTTTTAATTTTTGTGATAATAGTAAATACACCACAACCCCCCCAAAAAGGGATTTTAAAATTGAAAATTCATTTAGGGGGAGAATGACACGAGAAATATGGAAAAATTATGATATAGAGTTTACCTCACATTAAGAATATGAAAAAAAATTTTAAGGGCAAAAAACATTCCCAAAATTTGTAAATGCCAGACATATTAGTGACCTAAAGAAAGTACTAGATCAAATATCCATTGCTCCAATTTCAATGGTTTTCCCAAACAGTAAAATCATTGATTTTGGAGTAAAACTATGGCACCGCAGCGGATAACGAACATTCAAAAAAAAAGTCCCAATGAAAGATAAAATGGACAATAAATAAATGGTCGAATCGGGGTAATAAAGACCCCATAAATCCTTGAAAAAAAAACAAGACATGAAAGGATTTTGAAAACCCCGGGTACAGAAAAAAAAACTTTGAATCTAAACAAATGATAGAAATAATGTCTAGTAAAGGTGGAATCGAAAAGAACAAAACAAAAGTCATAAAGAATAAAATGCGCAGATAAGAAAAAGGTGGGGAAACTTGGATACACAAGAATGTAGTTAAAAAATGAATGCCAAAGAAAAAAAAGGGGACGCAATAACTAATGAAAAAAGAAAGTCCTTATATGAAACGTGTTAGGGGGGAAAATCCATACACAGAATGTAAGAAAAAGATATTTAATTTTGTCTGGAAAAAATAAAATAATTGTATTTTCTAATATTATAAAACAATAGCTCTTTTTGTTGGTTTTCCAAAGAAAAAAAAGCGGAACACGTGTCAGATTTAAAAATTTCTGAAAATAGTATTTTGATAAAATTGAACCACAAAAAACAAATTTTTTCAATAATTTAAAGGGTAAAAAGGGATGGGGGTTTATATTTTACTAACCCGTCAAAACAAATTTAGTTATTTTTTTAAAGTGGATATAGTTTAACTTTCAATGACGATCCAAAATGGATATATTGTTACAATGGGGAATATTTTTTTTCCCGGCATTTGAAAGCAAACAACAAGGCGACTTCAACAAACCAAACAAAATTCTGGAAAAAACAACTATTGCATGAAGATAAGTACATACTTTTGCTAATTCAAGTAACTTACTAAAGGCGACAAGACACTTTTCATTCCCGTATGATTTTTGTTGACCTTTTACAAGATACCAGTTGAGTCACAAGGGAATAATACCGCTGCACTCTTTTTTTCCTTATCATGGTTTTTGTCCCACGGGTTTTTTCCCGGCAAGGTTTTAATGAGGGACATCCCTAAGCGATTCAATATGGGCATCCAAAGGGAGGATGGATAATTATAGTTAGGGGCCAAAAAACCCCTAATAGGCCCATGGCCCATGTTACTATTAGGGTTTTTGCCCTAATGTTTGTCTATAAATTTCTCTTGGGAAATCTCAAAGTTAAGATCCCTAAAAGAAAATTTATTCCCCAATTCTTGTTCAGAAAAAAAAATTTTGACAATAATTATTATTTTCGTTTTTTTTCCTTTAAAACATTTCATTTATAACATCCCCTGTTTGAAACATTGAAAAGTATAATTTTTTTAACTTTAGTTACGTTCCATCTTTAACAAGATAAACCCTTTTGATTGGTTTTTTAAAGTTTTTAATTTTTTTTAAAAGGCAAAATAAATAATTTTTTTATATGCTAAATTTCAACACTTTAAAAATGGGGTTTTTATCTTAATTAAGAAATAAATAACCAAACAAATCTGGCTTTACGTACGCAAAATAAGGTATGTTTTTAAAAAAAAAAAGTTAACTAGACGAGTAACCATACTGAAAAATGTTATCTTCTATTTTGCTACTTTTTTTATGATCATTCAATTGTCTTTTTTTAAATATACTTTTATCACATTAAATTAAGAGTTAGATAATTCCCTTTCATATAGTGTCACATAAAAAGACGAGCTTTGTTCTAACACATAACATGGTCCCTTGATCCGGGCAAACTCTTAAAATAAATGATCGGTTTTATTTCTGATTTTAATTTTAAAAGGACTCATTTCAATTTCGCTATTATAACTAGTACAGTATACACAAAATAAAAATCTGAAAAAAATATACCCTGTTGGGGAAATGTAAAACTATTTGAATAGACATCACTATCCCAAATTTGGTCATTTTGGGGAAATTTAAGAACCGTATCGCTTTCATTTTAACTCATCGAAAAAGAAATCTAGCCAAAAAAAACAAACTCTTTTTCACTTAAGATTCTATAGGGGTTAAAAAACCGATCCCTTGTTAGTTTAAGTAAACGAATTCTAAATTGGATTTTAAAAATTTGGGTGACATGTTTTTGGGGTTTCTTAACCTTTTGTTAACTGCATGTAATGGGAGCCCCTTTCACATGTGAAAGGGCGGACCAGGGGGTACCTTACAGGGGGGAAAGAAAAGTACGGGGGTAAAGCAGATTTTTTGAGATGGTCCGGTAGAAATTCGAGTTTTCTCATGTTTCATAGGTTTTCGAATAAACAAAAGATTGAACAAGGATTGATTCTATTATTTCCAACAAATGTTTACATTTGCTGTATTGAAACCTTTTACATTTCACATTTGATACAAAATTAAAGGGGTATGAATCGTACAAGAGAACCATTGTGCCCTTTTGGTTTTAACCAAATTTCCAAACAACTTTGACAAACCTACCTTTAACAACAATAACCCCCCCTTTAACTAACTGGGTTATAAACTAACTAATCTACAAGTTCAAACCCTTAGGCGTTCGTTTGTTACGTATGACACTAAACAATAAGACTTATACAATTAAGGTCCAACAGTTTCCCCCCTAATTGTTTAAGTCTTGTTCTTCGACTCTTCATGTTCTTCTCCGCGTTCTTCAAGCCGCGAGTGTTTTTGATATTGTTGTTCCTCTTTTCTGTCGAACACTATCTACAACAAACGTTGTTGTTCCTTTTCCTTTATACCTTGAAACGTCCTTTTTCTTCTCTTCCTTTGTGTCGTTTTACTGCAGCAAACATCCACAAAGTTCATACGTTTCTCTCGTTAATCTACTTCTTATCACGAAGTGTTGTTTTCTTCCTCCTGTGTCGCTGTTTTCCAGCAATCCACAAAAGTTCTTTTGTTCTATCCTTTCTGTGTCGCTATTTTCCAGCAGTCCCACAAAAAACCTCGTTCACCACAAGTTGGTGTGTTATATCTCGGCCGTATATCCTTCCTTCAATCTGTGAAGAGTTCCTCTTTTCCTTCAAGAGTGGATTGAAGTCCTTTTCTACAAAATCCTTTTTCCAAAGAACTTTCTGTTTTTTTTCTTTCTCGGTTGTTGTCGTTGTTCCTGTGTCGCTCCAAAAGCGTTTTCCACAAACAAGTTCTTGAGTTTTTCTCTTGTTCTTTCTCGGTTTCCCTTTTCAACCGTGTCCACAACACCTTTAATCCTTGCGTTTATCACGTGTTCCTTTTCTTCCCCTTTTGTGTTTATTTATAACCGGTTTCACAAAGTTTTATCCCACTTGTTTTTTTCACAAGACGTGGGTTTTTTTCTTTTCCTTGTTGCGTTGACAGCAATGTTTGTTCTACGCTATCCTTTCAAGCGTAAGAGTTTTTCTTTTCCTTGTTGCTGCGTTTTGCAGTTACCAAAAAAAGTTCTTGTAACAATATTGTTCTTTTCCTTCTTTTTTGTTGTCGCTTTCCCAGAAATCACAACAAACTCCCCCCAAATTTGTTTGGGTCCACGTTTACACAATTTGATCTTGCACTATCTCCCTTGCGTCTCCTGTTTTTGGGGTTCTAATCAAAACCAAAACAGTATATAGTCCTGTTTTTGATTTCTTTCAGACATATCAAAGAAAAGTCTTGGGCCCTTTTTCCCTTCCATGTTCTTGCCCCATTGTTTTTTAAAAACGAAAAACGCTGCGTCAAATCAAACCCTTGCATCTTTCTTTCTCTTTTTTTCTTTTTTTTCAAGGTTTTCTGTTCTTCCCAGGATTTTTAAACCGGGTCTCTGATGCCCACTGTAGAGAATTCGAGATTTCATGTTCCGGGGTTGAATAAACAAAAGATTGAACAAGGATTGATTCTATTATTTCCAACAGTAATGTTTACATTGCTGTATTGACAACATTTACATGTTACATTTGATACATATTATAGGGTATGAATTGGTATAAGAGAACCATTGTGTCCTTTGGTTTGTAACCGAATTCCAACTAACTTTGACTAACTACCTTAACTAACAATAACCGCCTAAACTAACTAACGGTTATAAACTAACTAATCTACAAGTTCAGCCCTTAGGCTTTCGTTTGTTACGTATGACACTAAACAATAAGACTTATACAATTAAGGTCCAACAGTCCGGTCATCCAGAGCACCAAACAAAATTTCATTTGTTTTAATTTCATTTGTTATTTTATGAGTGTTTAATGACGTAAATTTGTGTTTAAATGGACTATGATTGTGTGGTTGCTTTGGTAGTTAACACTTCGTGTGCTTGGTTTGGTGATACAAGTTAATGTTAATATGAAGCTGATGTGACAGTAATGAGTACAGTGACGATTACCTTCGGTGTTAATGTGAGTTACTAATATATTTCGATGTTCTAAAAAAGACACCATTCTCCAAATGAAATAAAAGATTTGATATATACTCTGGATGAATTTCACATGTCTGCCATTATAGGGAGAAGACATGACCAAGGGATTGACAGAAGAGGCATGTTGAATATAGCATTTACGCTTTCTTTTATAAGTTCCATGATCGGAATATGTCGACCAACAAATAAGTACAATGTAACAATTTAACTCGAAAGAGCCATGCTGTAAAGTTTAATCAGATAGACAAACACTAGCAAAAAGTAGTTTGATTATGTCAAAGTATGTCCAACATACTAAATCAAGGGATTAAACATTTAAACAACATATTTAACCACTATATCAAACTAGACGAGTGTTCATGCATGGAAACGAAATTTTATAGCGGCAAATAATTATTGTTGTGATATTATAATTAAGTGTTTCATGTAACGATTATGGATCTTGTGTAAAATAGCGGCATCCCAGTTCCAATGTAATCAATTAGGATTGAAATAGAGATTGAGACTCAGATTTAATTATGATGAAACTGAAATATAAATATAAAAAATAAGTTAGTAAGCAATTGGTAAAACTAAAAAAAGCGCAATAATCAAAATGCCACAATCTTGCATTAACATCATATTGACTAAGAAATTGCTCAACAACATTATCAACATTAAATAAAGCATTCATCTTATTCATTATTAGTTTGTCTCATAAAATTATTGACTTTGAAGAAAATATAAAAAGCAAAAACAAATATCTTGCACAGTTTCACCAGGTGATCAATTCTGCCTTTATTAAACTCATAGAAGTATCTAGCTTTTAAAGTTTATCCATAGTATATGAAAGCTTTTTTAATCAGTTATATATATTTTATTGGCAGCTTTGTGATTCTGTTAAATGTTAATGATATCTGATGACGAATGTGCACATGCACAAAATTATTGACTTTCAAGAAAACAATTTTAGTGAAAATGATGGTTATTTTGGTGTCGGAGAATGGAGATAATTGTGATGGAGATGATAGAAATCTGGAAATTATGAATTATTCTTCAAAAAATAAAAGTAAATTTTAAAACATATTCAAAAGGGAATAACACAAGGGTTTTTGGTCAAATCAATTGGAGATAATCGGCTAAACTGGTTATATTAACGATTTTTTTTTTTTTTTTTTTTTTTTTTTTTTTTTTTTTTTTTAAGGCAACAATTTATTAAGAACCATAAAAAGAAATAAGAAAAAAAAATATACAAAATAAGGCATCCCACCTCAATTAAAATAGAAACAAGAGTAAATTACATGGATGGTCCCTGTGGTTTGTCAAAATTAACAACCTTCGTCATTCGGAGTTTGAAGTTGCACTGGTAGTCCCTAAGTTGTTAAACAAATAACACCACCGGTCCTTTAGTTTAACTAGTATTAAGTGACTTCGGTATCATTTACACGTTAGCCTCTTAGGTTAAATATCGTTGCATCGTCTATCCTTAATAATAACGGCTGTTTATAATTTAAAGTTTCCATATGTTTTTATCCGTTTTACACGTTTTCGTCCGTTTTTATACGTTTTTATCTGTTTTTCTTACGTTTTTATACGCTTTCATCCGTTTTTATACGTTTCCATTTTCTTACACTTTCATACGTTTTATCCTTTTTGTCCGTTTTTCTTACGTTTTCGTCCATTTTATACGTTTTCATCCGTTTCTATACGTTTTCGCCCCTTTTCTTACATTTTCATACGTTTTTGTACGTGTTTATCCGGTTTTGTCCCTTTTACTTACGTTTTTATCCATTTGCGTCCGTTTTTATATGTTTTGGTCTGTTTTCATACGTTTTTATCCGTTTTAAAACGTTTTCGTCCGTTTTTATACGTTTTCATCTGTTTTTATACATTTTTGTCCGTTTTTCTTACGTTTTTATCCGTTTCTTACGTTTTTATACGTTTTCGTCCGTTTTTATACGTTTTCATCTATTTTTATACGTTTTCATACGTTTTTATATGTTTTCGCATGTTTTATGCGTTTTCATCCGTTTTTATACATTTTCGTCCATTTTTCTTACGTTTTTAACGTCTTCATCCGTTTTTATACGTTTTCGTCCGTTTTTATATGTTTTCGTACGTTTTTATCTGTTTTTATACTTTTTCATCCCGGATAAAAACGTATGAAAATGTACAAAAACATATAAAAATGTAAGAAAACGTGTAAAAACATATGGAAACGTATGAAGACGTATAAAAACGGATAAAAACGTGAGAAAACTGTACGAAAACGTATAAAAATGGACAAAAACGTATAAAAACGGACGAAAACGTATAAGCAAATATAAAAACGGATGAAAATGTAAGAAAAACGTATGAAAACGTATAAAAACGGACGAAAACGTATAAAAATATATGACAACTTAAGAAAACGTACGAACACATATAAAAACGGACAAAAACATATAAAAATGGACGAAAACACATAAAAATGTAAGAGAAACGAACGAAAAAGGATAAAAACGTATGAAAACGTACAAAAACGTATGAAGATGTAAGAAAACGGCCGATAACGTATAAAAACGGATAAAAATGGATAAAATGTAAAAAAAATGGACGAAAACGTATGACAACTTAAGAAAACGTACAAAAACGTATAAAAATGTAATAAAGCGGGCAAAAACGTATGGAAACGTATAAAAACGGATGAAGACGTATAAAAACGGATAAAACTTTAAGAAAAACGGAAGAAAACATACGAAAACGTATAAAAATGGATAAAAACTTATGAAAACTTAAGAAAAACGAGCGAACATGTATAAAAACGTATGAAAACGGACGAAAAACGGACAAAAATGGATAAAATGGACTGAAAACGGATAAAACGTATGAAAATGTAAGAAAACGGGTGAAAACGGGTGAAAACGTATAAAAACATATGAAAACGTATAAAAACGGATGAAATGGTATAAAAACGTAAGAAAACAGACGAAAACATATAAAAACGGCCCAAAACGTATAAAAACGGACGAAAACAGATAGAAACATAAGAAAACGTATAAAAACGGACGAAAACGTGTAAAAACGGATAAAAACATATGGAAACTTTAATTTATAAACAACCGTTATTATTAAGGATAGACGATGCAACGATCTTTAACCAAACGGGCTAATGTGATGATAACGGAACTCACTTAATACCAGTTAAACTAAAGGACTGGTCGTGTTATTTGTATACCAACTTAGGGACTACTAGTGCAACTTCAAACTTCGAGGGATGAAAGTTGTTACTTTTGACAAACCATAAGGACCATCCATGTAATTTACTCTAAAAACAAATATAGAAACTATCGCAATATCCTCAAACTATAAGCTACCTCATGGATTATAGAGAATAAATATGCAAACCAATAGCACAGAATACGCCAGAACACATCACATAACCATTTGCAGCACTACACCAAAACTTGAGATCAGCAACCAAACACCCATAGAAAGCGTTGAGCCAAAAATCAAGTTGAAACATTGCATCTCGACGGGTCACAAAACCAATTTTGCCGTGAAAACGCTACTTTCTTCGACCTTCTTGATATCCAATTAAAGCTTTTAAGTTGAATTTCTTGGACAATTTTATTAATGTTTGCCACTCTCATACTAAAGACACGAGAATTACGTTCCTTCCGTATCATATACGCGATCACCCATGTTACTAGTTGCCACAAATTAGAAACAGACCCACGATGTAGCAACATATCACTGGCAGAAACAACATTTACCGCACCTCTTCTCCACCAACCAAAAATCTTTTCCCACACACTCATCGCCACGTTACAATTTACTAGAATATGATCATATGTTTCCACATTATCTCCGCAACAAGGACATAAAACAGAGTCTAAGTCAATAAATATTAACAATATTGACAAGAATTTGACACTATGTTAGCGATATTTGCAATTAATAAAGTACGTCACATTTGTTTGGTAAATTCAAAAATAAAATAATAGTACTTCACACGTTTTCAGCTTTGACCCTTTAATTAAATGTGATTGTTGAATGATTAAAGAGGAAATTCAAATTTAACAACCAAGGTCATTTTTTTATCACAAAGGATGCGTAGGTATCAAGTTGAAACCACTCCGTTAAAATGTTAGTTGTGTATAAATGCTAATTGCTATATATCTTATAAATGCTTCCCAAATTTGTATATATCCATTTTCAATTGCCACCCTACTAAAATTAAACATTAAACTAAAATTAAACATTAAACATAAGTGTTGAAGGAGTTTTTTACTAACTAATTGCATTTAAAAATAATAATGACCAATATATGGCATGTCTAAAAGTATTATCTTACTTACCATATCCAATAAATATAGCCTATTTTCAATATACTTTATTAGTTAAAGAAATTACATATCAAATAAACAAAGAAAGCAAAACCCTCCGTAACTCTATTCAGCCGAATTCGCTCATCCATTCGCCGTTCATGGTGAGTCACCAATCTGAAAAGAATCTTTTGGATATACAACTTCATATGTGTATTGATTTTACATATAGGTTATCATTAATATATATCTTGGTTTCAGATTTATGTAAATTGATATTGTAAGGCCAGACACTATGGTCGGTCTTGTGTATCGGTCTTTGATCGGTCGACACCAAGGTGGTGTTTCGGTCTTTGATCGGTCGAGCATGGATCGAAAGACAATTAGGTCAGCAAAACGATCGAATACAAACACACACGATTTAAATTTTTACCTTTTGAAAAAAAAAAATTAAAACTTTATCACTTTTAACACCTTATAAATACCAATCTTAAGCACACTTTAAACACACAATTCTCTAAACACCTTCAAACACATTAACACAAAATTATGGCTTGTTGTCTCCCCTATACCGTCGAACAAATGCAAAAGTATATTAAAAAACAATGCGATCAAGACGATGCGGCTCAACAATAGGCTATTGTCGAAGTTATCAAGCAGTTTGAGGTCGCAAAGGCACTGAAACAACGATTGAGACAATAATACGCGGAGTGAAAAGACATTTATGCGGAAAGAAAAGTTGTGATTGATCAATTTTTGAGCGATGAAGCCAACAAAGACGCCGCCATTAGTGACACGTTGTGGGGTGTGTTTCACAGATACAGGACCAAATCAGCAACAAGATCCGTTGGAGTTATCAGGAAAACAAAATTGTTGGTTTTGTATCACAACAGAACCAACAATTTGGGCTAGGTGCATTAACTTCCTCTTCTGCACCAGCAGTTGATGAGCAACAACATTATCAACCTCAGCTGACTCAATTTGGGCTAGGTTATGCAGACGAGGAAGTTGATGAGCATGGCTTAACTGTAAGCCAGCATTATCAAATGATGCAAGATGAAGAGGCATTCAGAGAATTTTAAGCAGAGCAAGCAAGGCTTTAACAAGAGTGGGATGCGAAACTCAAGAAGGACGAAGCAGATCGGTTGGCGTTTTATTGAGGAATTTCCTGGGTATAGGTCTCCTTCGTATGATTCGATGCGGGGGCATTCAGATTATGAAATGTTTTTGTTTTCTATAAAAACAACAAACAACAACAAAAACCCCAAACCCGCCGGGGGGGGTATGGGGGGGGGTAAGTCAGCCTTACCCCTACCCCTAGGAAACCCCCGGGGTAGAGAGG
>CP139509.1:439352899-439374907 GCA_021014915.2 Artemisia tridentata subsp. tridentata | reverse complement strand
TTCATGAAGAAAAATACAAACTTTGAATAGAGTGGGCGTTAGACTTTCAACTGATGGTGACCCGAATGGGTGTAGACTCAGTCCAACACTTAGGACCACAGCCGAAGTAGAAAAAGAAAGGGGATAAGTGTTTGGGATAGTCACTTCTTTGTTTTGTTTGTGTTTTTGTTTGCGTCTTTGCTTGTGTGCTTCTTTGCTTGTGCTTTTGCCGGTGCCCCTTGCCTCTTTGCCTTTCTTCGGGTCCCTTGTTTTGTTTATGCTATGTTTGCGTGTTTGCATGCTTGCTTTCTTTTGCCTGCTTTTTGCATATTGTTCTCTGGCTTTTGCCCTCCTTTCTTTGCTCTCTCACCCGCACACCTGCACTTGCCGGAGGTCTCATTGGAAGCAGTCTCTTTACCTCCGGGTTTATCTTGGGGTAGGGGTACGGTCTGTCTACATTCTACCTCCCCCATACCCTGCCCCGGCGGGATTGGGTTTTGTTGTTGCTGTTGTTGTTGTTGTATAAGATATACACAGCTAGGTTTGTGATTGTACTATAGAATAGACTTGCGGATAAGAAAATGAACATTTTTCTCATATGAATATATGGACAGACTTGTTTAGAAGTGATGTGGTGTCCCCATTGAAATAACATTTTGTTAGAAAAATATTGAAGTACCAACTGATTTTGTGGATGTTAATATGATGCTTATAGATGCCCCGAATAGATTTTCTTTTTAGGGATATGTCATATGTGACTTTTCTTGGAAATAGTTGACGCAGGACATGTACAAAATCACATGACTTGGTTGTGTTCTTGTGTTGTTTACTTCTTTATCTTCTCATGTTCTCCCTAAATTAATTATTTTCTTATCTTAAATGGTTTTTGCAGTTATGGGTTGCACTCGTGCTTGCAGCCAACAGTAGTGCGTGGTTAGGCACAGCGGTTCTTGTTACAAACTTAAGAAACTTCCCATTAAGTCGTGGTACAGTTGCTGGCCTTTTGAAAGGCTACATTGCCCTTAGTGCTGCTGTTTTCACAGAAGTAATGACTATGATACTCAACGGGTCAGCTTCAGCGTTAGTGCTCGTGTTCACACTTGGTATACCCATAATATGTCTTTCCCTAATGTACTACGTTCGCCCATGTACCCCTTCTTCAGAAATCGACCCATCAGAAAACGCACACTTTCTTTTCACTCAAGGGACTAGTCTCTTGCTTGCAATCTTTCTTTTGACAACAACGATACTAAAAAACTCGTTAAATTTGGATAAAACCATGTCCTACACGTTTATAGCGATTATGGTAGTTCTTTTACTATCCCCTCTTGCTATTCCTATCAAAATGACTTTATTTCCGGCCCGTAAGAAGTTCATTAGACCAACCGAGTCTTCAGACAGTTTGGTATCGGGTGATGGTGATTCAAAAAGGGATCCTTTATTAACACCATCATCTTCAAACGCGAATCTAATGAGCTATAATGACAATGATGATGGTTCTGGTTCTGATGTGAATACGCTTCTTGCGGTTGGTGAAGGTGCGATTAAGATCAAGAAAAGAAGGCCTAGAAGAGGTGATGATTTTAGTTTTCGTGAAGCGATGGTTAAGGCTGATTTCTGGCTTTTGTGGACGACATATTTTCTTGGTATTGGGACTGGTGTTACGGTTTTGAATAATTTGGCTCAAATTGGGTCCTCGCTTGGTTTTAATAATACGGACACGCTGATGAGTTTGTTTAGTTTTTGTAACTTCCTTGGTCGGCTTGGTGGAGGTGCTGTTTCTGAATACTTTGTAAGGTAATATTTTCTTTATGCTACTGTAGATTGCTAGAGGTGATAAGGGGTGAGGGGAAATAATGGGTCGACATTAGTAATTTTGTTAATTTAGAAAGAAAAGAAAACTGGTTTACTGTGGTACTGGTCATTTCAGGTCCGGGTCAAAACAAGTAACTTTGATACCAAATGGCCCTGGTCTGATTTGGCCTTTGACAGTATAGCCCATTTTAGACAATAAATTTCGTTGTTTTTGGTAACGGATTGAAACTGGTTTGGGTCAAAATGGGTGTCTAAACTGGTTCAGGTGAAAATCGGACTGGGTTGATTTATCATAAAGAAGAACCCAGATAAATTATAAAAAGTTTATTTTACTAAAAACATGTAAAAGTACAACTTTAACGACTTTCGACCTGTCTGACTCGTTTGATTCAGTTTTCCCTTTCTACTTTTCAGCTATTTTTATACAAAAACTTTGTAAGTTGTTGCAGAATTTTGGTATTTTCTGCAGATTAAACGCTATCCCACGAACATTTTGGACAATGGCAACACAAATCATCATGGTGTTAACTTATCTTTTATACGCATCAGCTTTAAACGGAACATTATATGCTGCAACCGCATTACTTGGAACATGTTATGGTGTTCAAATTGCTATTATGATATCAACATCTTCTGAGCTTTTTGGGCTCAAAAACTTTGGGATTATATTCAACTTTATGCAATTAGGCAACCCTCTTGGAGCACTTCTATTTTCCGGTATGCTCGCAGGTTACATTTATGACACAGAGGAAGCTAGGCAAGGTACGACTATGTGCATGGGTCCCGCTTGTTTCCGGTTCACGTTTCTTGTACTTGCTTGTGTATGCGGTTTAGGCACCATCTTGAGCTTGATTTTAACCCTAAGAATTCGACCCGTTTACCAAATGCTTTATGCTGATGGGTCGTTCCGTTTGCCTCAAAGGTCTGGTCATTGATTTCGTACGTCACGTGCTCTATGTGTTTTTGTTGTAACTATGTATAAGGTAGTACATGAGTTCTTGCGTTAAAGAGCTTACACCTGTATTCGTTGTGTAAAAAATGTATTTTCTTTGCCATGATTCTTTGTATGAAAGCCATCTCTGATAATTGATACAATTAGTATCTCGATCTGCCGAGGCTGTTTTACGATTGTTGTTGTATGATGTAAGTTTTAAATAGTAAGACATAAATAAGATAAGGGTTTTTCTAACTTGTGCCTTGGGGGCACAAGTTAAGCATACAAAAAGTACTGATGGACCCACAAAAAGTACAAAGAAAAACAGTTTTTTATTTAAAAAGTGACAGGGACCCACAGAAAAGGACACAGGGATTCGCAAAAAGTACACATTTTTGTGTGCTTAACTTGTGCCCCAGGGCACAAGTTAGAAAAACCCATAAGATAACCCCGGGGGTGTTTAGGCTCATGCTTTGGATCCGGCTATAACTATCCCATAATTCAAAACTCAACAATCATAAACCTTATTATCCAAGATTAGAATGATACATTTTAGTGTCTTATTTTTTTCCCCTAAAAATCCAGATTTGATCAACCTGTTAGTAGCTTTAATGATTTAGAAATCATTACAAGCTTAGATAGCTTATTACTGCTACAAGTTCAAATAACTGAATCATGTAGAAACACTAGTTTTAAATGTCTTTTTTTACAACAGTTCTGATTATTCATCACTTCCAATACGCGCACCCAAACACACAATATTTACTTTTCGAGTTTGAACTTTGGATGGGTCAGTTGTGAAAAAGGCTGGATCATGATGATGAATTATGGCTAGCATGTAAACTAAGGCCTCAGTACTAAGATTCCAGTCCCACATCGGTCATAGAAATAAAATTTTGCTAGCTAATATACCTTGGTGTAGATGGTATAGATGTGTTGAGATTAGTATTTTTATTGTGGTTCATTATTAAGGTTGTTGTTAAATAAAATATTTAATAGCAGCTATACATATACATAATCGATATAAGTTTTCAATTTTTTTTTTTTTTTTTTTTTTTTTTTTTTTTTTTAATTTGCACCCTATTCCTATCAATACATAAGTTGTCAGCTGTGATTTGCACAATACTTCAATTAATTATATTTGAACTAAAGAAAATGCGATTTCATTCCTTTTTGTGTTATAAAAACAATAGATGTTCTCAATCTTTAGTGACTTTGAACATTATAAAGCTTGTCTTTTCTAAGGTAGTTAGTAATTAGTGTTACCAGATTTCGTAGTTGTAACCTGATACATACATGGAAAATCTTTTGACTTGATAATTGTACTATATGTTACAAACTGATTCTGGTCGGACAAATATTGCTTGTACCTTTTAGAAAATGGGCTGGACAAAACGAGTAACTTCCATATGAAATTTCTTTGAAGCTAAAATGACAATGATGATGGTCTGGTTTTGATGTGAATATGCTGCTTGCGGTTGGTGAAAAAGTACGAATAAGATCAAGAAAAGAAGGCCTAGAAGAGGTGAGGATTTTAGTTTTGTTAAGCAATGGTTAAGGCTGATTTTTGGCTTTTGCGGACGATTTATTCTCTCAGTATTGGACAGGTGTTAGGGTTTCAAACAATTTGGCTCAAAGTGGTCTTCGCTTGGTTTTAATGACATGAACACGCTGTTAAGTTTCTTGAGTTTTTGTAACTTTCTAGGTCGACTTGGTGGAGGTGCTCTTTGACTCTTTCTGTATACTTTGTAAGGTAACATTAATCTTACATTATCATAGAGTGCTAGAGGTGATTAAAAAAAGTGGGAGATGGATAATAAGTCGACCCAAGTAACTGTGTTACAAACTGATTTGACCGGGTATTGCCTATGACCACTTTCTTGTCCCTTTAGGAAAAAATTTATTGGGTTAATGTCGTAATGAGTCGATTTGGGTCGGGTCAAAGTGAGTAATTTTAATAGAAAATGGCTGGGTAGGATTTGGTTCATAACTCGTTTAAAGTCCATTTTAGGAAATAAACTTTTGTTGGATCAAAATGCGCTGGGTTGGTTTAACTGAACACAAGTAAGAATTCTCCTTGAGCGAATTTCAACCCTGCTTGACTCGTAGGATTCATCCTTCCCTTTTTACTTTTTAGCTATGGTTAACTTTACGAGCTTTGTAGATTGTTAAAGAATTTAGGAATTTGCTGCAGATTAAACGCTATGTCAAAAACATTTTGGACAATGGCAACACTGTAAGATAATATGAAAACCCGTAGGTTAATCTTTATTAATCATCCACTATTTATAATAGTGAAACCCTAATACCCTAAACCCACAAACCGGACTTGGGCTTATCCTAATCCCCTAACACACAAACCGGGCTTGGGCTTATCCAAATCCCCTAACCGCTCTGTTTGTGTGTTAGGGGATTAGGATAAGCCCAAGTCCGGTTTATGTGTTTAGGGTATTAAGGTTTCACTATTATAAATAGTGGATGATTAATAAAGATTAACCTACAGGTTTTCATATTATCTTACAAACACAACTCATCATGGTCTTAGCATATCTTATATACGCATCAGCTTTAAACGGAACATTATCTGCTGCAACCGCATTACTTGGAACAAGTTATGGTGTTCAAATTGCTATTGTAATATCAACATCGTCTAAGCTTCTTGGGTTAAAAAATATGAAATAATATTCAACTTTATGCAGTTGGGCGACCCTATTACCTGTTAGTTTTGATGGACAAATATTAAACGTGTATGTCTAGAATCGAACTCGGGACCACGGGATTGCACACATTACGTATGAGGAATTAATGTATAATAATTAATATATAAACCGTTATATATTTAATTATTTAAACACAAAATAACGACTAACGGACGTTAAGTAATTAACGAAAATTGACTAACGACCGTTAGGGAATAAAGGAAGGACTATAGATGAAATTAGAGGATCAAGAAGGTTCCGGAATCCCTTGGGATATCTAGAACCGATCGGCCATGGGCTTGTAACCCAACCCATTGCCAAAACTTGCTCTCCAAGATTTGCACTCTATAAATACAAGGCTAGGTTTATTCATTCAATACTCTTGCACTCTTGCTATAACCCTAAAAAGTCTTTTCTTCTTCTTCCTTTTGTTATGGCCGATCGATCATCAAACCCTAAGGGTTGATCAATCCAAGTTTTTTATAAACAAAAGTGTTTGGTTTATTTTGTGTTTATTTTACTAGCATAAACATTAATTCGGTTATAGTACGTGTGTACAAGATTGTGGTATCAACTCATTATAGTTGATATTCTTGGATTGAGATACAAAAAGGTAAGGGGTATCTCGTTAATCCGTTATTGATATTAAAGAAGAAGATTTGAAGTTTGATTCTTGTTCTTGCTAGAATCAAAGGTACGTTTCTTTATTTTTCGGTTAATCTTTATGTGTTAAAATAGATCATACGCTTCCGCATATGTGTATGATGATTATTAGAATAATATATGATTAGTCATGATTATTAAATTCTAATAGTGGCATCACGAGCCGTTTTAACATGTAATTGAATTACCGAAACACATAAAAATCGAATCTTGGATTAGGATTGATGTTGATCGATTTTTAGGGTTTAATAAAATCGAAACCCTAATTTTTTAGGGGGGGCCGATGCCCTTGATTATTAAATATTAGTTTTGTAACCCTAAAATTGTAACACGTTTATGTGGTTAAAGGTTACGTATCTTGTGACTTGTAATTAATCCATGATGAAACATGCATGTTTATCATGGATTAGGGTTTAAATTAATTGTTAAGTTTATTGTCACATGTAATTTAGATAGATCTAAAATTGGGGAAGACCTCAATTATATATATTAATGAATCTATTTATGTGCTATTTGGTATATGTTTGCTAAGACTAACGCAATCGATTCGTCGATGCATGTGGCTCACCGACCATTGTAGGGGATAGTCTTAGTTAAATATATGCGTATTAAAAGCATAGATAGATTAGTAATAGGGTTTTATCAACAAGTTTGCATGTGGCTACATGATTTAATTGTTAAGATTATGCGTACTTATTTGGTTATTTATTTTTATTTTTATTAATTAATTGTTTTTTTGTTTAAATTGTATGACAAGATTGTAAGCAAAAAAGGGTAATTTTTTGAATAGAAAATAAATTGACTAAATAACTATGAAACTTGATGTGATAAATTATACATATTGCAAAGTCTTATGTGCCGACACTGGTTCACTTCGCACGGTAATTTGCTCTCAGGCGAGACTAGCAATATTATAGTTTATAACATGTTTTTAAGACTTATAATCATAAACTTTTAATTGAGAGATTAGTTTTGTACCAATAGTGTGAACGGCTCACCCAGTTTTGACAAACTATAAGAGGGGTATAAGGAGGATTGACATTAAATTGTCAAACCGAAAGAGACGCGTTTTTAATTTGCATTTAGTGCTGATGTTTGTCTCTCCGCTCCTTTGTGCGTCAAACTGGAGCTACCAAGTAAGCTATTTTAAGTACAAAATCATCTTAAGGGTGAATTGACCTCAATTTCACGTGCCACTTTGTGGTAATTATCCGAATAACTTGGGTCTTTTGACTCATGCAGTAGTAGGATATAGTGGGCGATAATTGTAGGTAATTCTTTGACTGGTGAACCCAATACCTCAATTAAAACTTTGTTGATTTAAATCTTAGCCTAATTGGTAAATAAAACCGTTTTGAAAACTTATGATACGAAGATGTGTGCATGCTTCTTCGTACATATTTTGATTGACATATCAAAATAAATACCCTAAAATTTAAGTCCATGCCATCTAATTGTAAGAAACACTTGGAGTTATTATTTAGCGTAAGTGAGAACTTGCCTAGATTTTAATGACAATGTAAATTTCCATTATGCGAGAGACCAGTAATGGAGAATTTGCAGTTTCTAAATTAGACAACTTAATTAAGTTGTTAATGAGACCTAGAAACTTAAGGCATGAGATGTGATGAAACATGCTTACTTTGCAAATTTTATTTGGCAAATGTAAATCCCATAATGATCTAGGAGTCGGAAATTGTTTGCCGATTATTGTTCGACAGATTAACATATTTTGTACTTTCACTACTAGCAGATCAACTGATGTAGTGAAACTATGAAAATTTGAATCCTAGTTTTCAAGAAAATTCAATGGTTATATGAATATTTCCTTGGGTATTTTATTTTCTTGAAAAGATTGTATTATCGGAAATACTAAAATTGAATTTTGTAAATTCTTTTAAATGTATTAATGCAACATTAAACCATAAACGTGGGACATTCTTTATTGGTAAATTGATCTACACCCGTAGGGGTTTTTTGGCTATAGTCAACTTTACTAAAAGGATAAACCTAGTCTCCTTTCTATGAGAGAAGAGTGAGACTTAATCCTATTCTTTTTCATGAATGAGAAAGGTATGATAGGAAAATTAGAATTGTCTAAATTCTAAGAAATAACTCATAGCAAACTTTAATAGTTAAGAAAATTGCACATTTTCTGAGTTATTAAGTTAGAAGCTAGACTAATTACCGCAAAATTGGTAAAAGGCAAACTAGCTTAATTTATCTAGTTGTTGTGCTTTGACCACTTAAAGATGCTACATATCATTATGGGGATGGTAGACATATTAAGAAAAAAATTGCATGCCTAATTTTCAAGTTAGTTACATTGATGGATTATAACACCCTAGATTTTCGATTAACATTTTATGATTATAACCTAAAGTATATATAAATAAATAAGTAAAATAAAGATTTTTTTAAAAAACCCATACAATTCCAAGCCCAACTATAATTGAGCCAACCAACATGAAAAAAAAAAAAAAAAAAAAATCGGTCCCTCCCTCCCATATTCGACCTTCAGGAGCCTCCATAATTGGTTGTCATCAAGAACTCAAGATCAAAATTCGTGATAATCCCGTGAAGGTTTGGAATGATTGATCACCTATTTTCTTAAACATCTTTTGTTTTTAATTTTTTTCATGTAACTATAATTGACGGATATGATTAGGGTTTATTAAAATTCCAGTAATTAAACATGTTTGATCACTAAAACATAATTAGGGATGTGTTAGAGGTTTTATCTTGCGTTGGTTAGGGTTAGGGTTTTGTTTGTGATGCTGTCCAGAAATTGGGTCGGATTGATGGATGTCTAAACTGATGTTTCCAACGTATTTTTGGGTAATTTTTGAGTCTAAACATAAGTTCAATCAATGTACTTTCTGGAAATATAAATTTCGTGGTCATTGGAGGTCGGGAGAGTAGTCTTTTGATTTTTGGGAGATTAAGTGTCAAAGCTGAGAAATCGGAGTCTTAACATCAGTCGATATTTTTGATTTTTAGTTTTCAAACCAAAAGGAACTGAGAGCTCACCTTTTACAGGAATGATATTTAAGTTATATGTGACTTCCTGAAATTTTTGTGGATTTTTCTGAAGGTTCGAAATGGGTTGGTTAAATGCAAACTTTCTGTATGTATGTGCAGTTAACTTTCTGAAACAATCTGGAAATATAATTTTTGAAACAATACTTGTACTTGTTAATAAATTCTGAGAAAATTCATGTGAACTCATAAGACATATAGGTACTTGTGTAAATTATTGTAGCATCTAGATTGGAGTAAAGATATGATTGAAAGTTCGTAAAGTGAATGCTTGATGCGTGGTTTTGCAACCTTACAACAGGTTTTACCTCTCGAGGGATCTCAAGAGGCTTACAACCCCACCAGGCAGTGTACCTGACCGATGTAGTATAGTGTAGTGGTAAGTACTGGGGATTGATCGTTCTCCACAGGGAATAGTGTTCGTTAGGTATGAAAAACTACTTTAGTAGGTCTAAGGGTGAGGGAAGATTCTTTTTTGTATTTTTATATTTTTTTATGAAAGCAAGTAAAATCTCGGGTTTGGAGGAGTGGGCGGAATTAGTTGCTAGTCAACTAACCCAAATTACTACGAATGCAAATAAAATAAAATAACTGAAAATGAAAAGAGTTGTGAAACTTATGTGGAGAGAAATGTGTTTACTTAGATTTCCTTACTCCCTAACTATCTTTTACCGGTTGATTAGTGTGTATTAATTGCGTGGATGACGGGTGTATTCCTTAATACCAATCGTGGGGTGGCGTACGTACTTCCCCAACTCTACAAGCTCCTACTTCACTCCTGTGGAACGCTTTGTTGTTGTTCTTGAAGTTCAAACACTTGGGATATGAATCTTAGTAATGTGTTTGAGAGATATTTATGTATTGAATGTGTTTAGCATGCGGAATCTACTACAACACACTTTAAAAGAACACAAGGTGGTGAGTTTAAGTAAATGAGTGAATGCAATGAACAAATAACACAACTTAGGTTAATACAAAACGATTCAATATTATTGATGAAATAATACGGATGATCTAAGTATCACCGGGATTACAAAGTAATCTTGAATCTATGATTGTCAAAAGGATTTGTGATTCGAAGTAACTAAGTTACTTGAGAGATAGTTTGGTTTGTGGTTATTGGTTGTGAAAGATTGCGTGCATGAAGAAGTGACTAAGATATCCTTTTATAAGATAAGGATATCTTATTACATGTTTTCAAGTAGATGAATATAATACTATACTTTGACTATATTGGCGCCTACAATTAAATACAACTACCCATGTACACTCTGATATATTCTTCTGTCACCACAGAAGACTATTCTACTTCTACATAACGTATAACAATGTACAAAGACTAATAATTCAACTAAATATCTATTACAAAATATCTAATCGACTTGACATAAGCTTGGCAGGCTCTTCATTAGCTAGCAGTACCTTCTACCCAGAAGGTACTGGTAGAACATCTTCGTACATAACAAAATCAACTAGCAGGCTCTTCATCGACTTGGCAGGCTCTTTGACTTTGATCATTTTATTCCCAACAATCCTCCCCTAAACTTGTTATTTCCATTAAAATACACAAGTTTCTGATGAATAAAATACATACCTTGAGGATTTGAGAACTCTTCCAAAAACCCTTACTTTCTATCCTTCCTTTTTCTTTCACATTGTTCAAATATGCTCCTTAGCAAACTTTGAACAATTTCTGAGTTTTCATCATCTTTGTCACACCTTAACCTCTTGGAGATCATAGTTGAGAGCACTTCATAACTAAGTGGATACTCTTTCTCAGCCAACATAAAGAGTTCAATCCCACTTGATGTGTACAAATGATGAACACTGCAATGACTTAGGAATTCCCAGGTTGTAGATGGATCATAATATGGAAACTTCCAATAATCATCTTTGGGATCAGGATCAAACATCCTATTGAATTCAACCCATAATTCCTGTTCCTTAACATCATTGCTAGAATTTGTGGCTAGCCTAATCTGCACTAGATTCCACAATTCTTCCAAATCTGCTCTATCAGATGCTCTAACTAAATTTTCAAAATTCTTGAAGATAGCAGACTGTCCCCCAACCCTTGATACTTTCCATGACTTACCAAATCTATCATGGTGTATTTCCCAATCAATTATAGGGTGTCTAGACCTAATTGGATCAGCATGTATGATAGTAGGTAAAGTTATCAACATTTTACTTACTTGCTCTGTGTCCAATTTTGCTACTTCTTTCATCTGAGCATCTTCCTTCTTCTTTGAAGACCTTTCTTGTGTGTGTTCAGGAGGAGTGCAGTGGTTCTTTTTGTATGCTTCAATGTATAGATGCTGCAACTCTTCAAATGATTTTCTTTTGAGTTGATGATCCTTCCAATTTGCTGACCTTTTCAGATATAACTTGAAGAACTTCATCTGCTCTTTCTGATCATGTGGCAATTTAAACCCTTTCTCCTTATACTGCATGATCTGCTGAAATACATCATTTAAGGCTTCTTCTCTATACTTTTTGGTGATGAATTCTTCAAGCTTGGCTGTCTTTTCTTCTACACTTAGAGACTCATCATCCATATACACAGAGGCTTGACCTCTTACAATTGGATCAATAGAGATAATCCATTGTAGTTGTGCATCAAATATTTGTGCAGCTTGAGAATCAATAAGAGCTTGAGCAGCATCTTCAGCATCTTTATGCTCTTTCATTACTTCAAGCATTCTTGAAGCTTCAAGTGCTTTTAGCTCTTCTTCATGAACCCTCTTGGCCTCTTCTTCTCCTAAAGCCATCTGAATTTGCTGAGTTCTTTTCAACTTCTTGGACTTTGGCTCATCTTCAATCAGAATACCTTTGCCCTTATCCTTTGGAGGTGAATCTTGTGATGGAGCAGAAGATTGCTCATCAGCAATTAAAACTCTCTTTCTCTTGTACACTCTCTCAGCAGACCCTTTATACCCCATAGCCAATAGCCTTTCTCTCCTAGCAGACTCTTCTTCTGGCCTAGCAGGCTCTTGCCCTGCTCCAACAGGCTCTTGCCCTGCTCCAACAGGCTCTTCATCATAAACTTGAGTTCCATCATGGAATTCAAATTGAGCCTGTTCCTCCTCTTCTTCCTCATCTTCAGACCTATCCTTCCTCCCCTTTTTGGAAGAGTGATCTATCCTATCAGCATCTGACTGTGAAGAACTAGATAAAACAACCTTTGCAGACTTTTTACCTTTTAACTTCTTCACTTCACCCTCCAATCTCTTAACCCTCTTGACCAATTTGATGTTGATCTGAGAAAACCTTTCATTTTGACTTTTAAGAGCATTCTCTAAGAACTTCACCTTGTCTTTCAACTCCTGCATTGTCTGAGGTGATTGGGTTTGTGATATATGATGTAGGGATGGTGGTGGTGTTGCTGATGGTACTGGAGATGGTGTTGGTGATTTTTGATGTGTTTGTGAAATGAAACCATGTGAAGAACTAGATGATGGTGTATCAGCAGATGGTGTAGGTTCTTCTGGATGTTGTGGTACCATTTCATCAAAAAGTGAAACTTCCTCCCCTCTAAAACCAATTCTCATATTTGAAAATACTTTGTGAGAAAGTTTTGGTGTTTCATAAACTGAGTCTGTGGGAAGCAACACATGTTGTAATTTTCCAATGATGCAACCAATAAATCTTGGATACATCAAAAACTTTGTTTTACTTTTCACATTGTTTATCAATCCTTCAAAAATATATTTAGAAAAATTGTATTTTCTGTTTGTTGCTAAGCAAATGAGAGCAGAGGCCATGTTGCCACTAAATTGCTCCCAAGAGGTTTTCTTCTGGCTCAAACAGTGAAGGATTGTGTGAATCAAAAATCTCCATTGCGGAGTAAGATGCTTTTTCAGAAAAGTGAGTTTGTTGGACTCAGCATGATACCCCATTCTTGTTAAATTTTCAAAAATTTCAGTATCTGGTAACTGACTAATACCATCAGAATCATCCAAATGAAGATGCCTTCTTAAGGATGACTCAGTAAGAGTCAAATGTTTACCATCCACTTTGGCTTTTATTCTTTGTTCCCCATTTTCAGAAGTTTTAATTTTAGCAGATTGCCAAAATTGTAAAATTTGATTTTCATAAATAGTGGGATTGACTAGCAAAGCAAACCTGATGTAGGAGTTGTTTAAAAAGTCCACTACTTGATGAAATGAGGCATTATCCTCTGACTTTTCCAAAAATGCTAACTGATTGTGACGTTGGACAAAATCTAGAACAACTGTGGAAGCCATAATGAAAATTTTTAATATGTTGGTGGGATTTGTTGGTAGTACTGGTAGAAGATGAAAGGTGTATGTGAATTATGATAGTGACTGATGAAAGAAGATATGAGAGAATTACTTTTAACCGACAATAAGAAAGATTAAAATAAGTAAATGAAAAGGCGGTTAAAAAGATCTTTTATATGTAAAATATAATATAATATAATCATCAGTGAATTACATAACTACCCCAACGGCTAATTTTAACTACCAGGCCTAATGGCTAAAACTTTTTCTGACAGGCTCAACGGCTATTTAGCAGTACCTTTTTATACTAGCAGTACCAATTTTGAACTACCAGTACCTTTGAAAGTTTTATAAAAATCCCTTATAGTTTTTAGCAAACTACCAGCTATCAACGGATTTGAGTTGTCTTTACCAAAAGCCGTTTGCTTAAGGACTAGCTAACTATTTACAATTAAGTATGGTTAGTTAACAACCATATAGTTTTTGGTAAACTATCAACCATCAACGGATTTGATTTGTCTTTACCAAAAGCCGTTTGCTTAAGGACTAGCCAACTATTTACAATTAAGTATGGTTAGTTAACAACCATATAGTTTTTGGTAAACTATCAACCATCAACGGATTTGATTTGTCTTTACCAAAAGCCGTTTGCTTAAGGACTAGCCAACTCTTAAGTTTGTGAAAACTTGGTGAGCTGAATACCAAAAGCCATGATGGCCCAAAGATGGTGCAATTTCCTTGGATGGAGGAAATTTAGAAAGGCAATGATGCTGTGTATCTTGGATGATTAGTTCAACAAGTGAAATCATCTAATGTCATGCCTTTGAGTTGAAACCTTTCTTAGTTTGATCTAGATAGAACTTTCTCCTTTGAGAAATGCTTCATCCCTTCTAGATATATGATCTAACTCTCTCTATTTCAACTCTGCATCATCTTGTATGCTCTTGTCTTTTCTTTCATAAATTGGTCTTTCTTTCATTTTGGGCTATTAATTCCTCCCCTGAGATTGTTATTTCTCCTGAAATGAATATAACTTTTGTTGCCCCTTTTGTTTGAAAGAACTCTTGTTTTGTTATCAACCTGAAATATGTTAGTTGCAAACCAAAAGAACAAAGTGTAGAACATTTGATCTATATAATTGTAAACATTCAAGCATTTATATGAACAAAACATAGCAATTTTGTATCAGCAGGACCAATTATGAACTAACAGGACCTTTTGACTAACTAGCAGTACCATGTTTAAAATCCAATACCAGTTAAGTTTATGAACAAAAACACATGTTTTTCAAAGATTTATCATTCCAATACCTCCTACAAGATATTTGAATCTACCTAAATCAAAAGCTTTGGTGAGAAGGTCTGCATAATTCTTTTCAGAATCAATTTTAACTACTTGAATTAACCTCTTCTCATTGCAATCCCTTATGAAATGGTGTCTGATTTCAATATGTTTTGTTTTTGAGTGTTGAACTGGGTTTTTAATGATGCAAATAGTACTGCTATTGTCAATATAAATAATGGTGTTAAGAAAATTGTACCCATAGTCAAGCAGTTGATTTTGGATCCAAAGAACTTGCCCACAACAACTTGCACCAGCAACATATTCTGCTTCAGTTGTAGAATTGGCCACCATTGTTTGTTTCTTGCATTGCCAAGAGATTAGTCTGCAACCAAGAAATTGACATCCACCAGTTGTGGATTTTCTGTCTAGTGTTGCACCAGCATAGTCACTATCCGAATAAGCCATCAATTCAAAAGATGATTCTCTTGGATACCAAAGACCCAACCTAGGTTGACCTTTAAGATATCTAAAGATTCTTTTGACTGCTGTGAGATGAGAGATTTTGGGATGTATTTGAAACCTTGCACATACACATACTGAGAACATGATATCTGGTCTTGATGATGTAAGATACATCAAGGACCCAATCATAGATCTATAATTGTGCAAATCCATATCTTCTCCTTCAGCATCCTTGAGTAGCCCTTTGTCTGGATCCATTGGTGTACTTGCAACCTTAGAATCAGCAAAATTAAATTTTCTTAAGATCTCTGCTACATATTTATCTTGGCTGATAAATATGCCTTCTTTGGATTGTTTCACTTGGAGACCTAAAAAGAAAGTAAGTTCCCCCATGGAACTCATTTCAAACTTACTGTGCATAAGTTTTTCAAATTCTACACACAAGTCTTGGTTTGTTGATCCAAAGATTATGTCATCAACATAAATCTGCACTAACAAGATGTCTTTCTTTGTCCTTTTGATGAACAAAGTTGGATCAATCCTGCCTCTTTGGAATCCACTTTCTAGTAGAAAACAAGCCAATGTTTCATACCATGCCCTTGGAGCTTGGTGTAGGCCATACAAAGCCTTGGTAACTTTGTAAACTTTATCTGGATACTCAGCATCAATGAAGCCTGGAGGTTGAGATACATATACTGGTTCTTCAATTTCACCATACAAAAATGCACTCTTAACATCCATTTGATAGACAGTGAAGCCTATGAATGAAGCATAGGCTAAGAAAAGCCTAATTGCTTCAAGTCTTGCAACTGGAGCAAACACTTCTTCATAATCTACCCCTTCCTCTTGAGTATATCCTTGTGCTACCAATCTAGCCTTGTTTCTGATCACTATACCCCTTTCATCTTTCTTGTTTCTGAACACCCATTTGGTTCCAATTGCCCTATGACCTCTTGGCAAATCAACCAATATCCAAACCTTCTGAATCTTGAATTGGAGAAGCTCTTCTTGCATAGCTTCCACCCAACTTGCATCATCTAAAGCTTTGTTTATATTTTTGGGTTCAGCCTGAGATAGAAAACATGAAAACAGGCATATATTGGAATTATCATTATTCTTTTCTTCATACATAGAGGAGATAAACCCTTCTTCATCTGTAGATAAGACTTGAGATAAACCAACTTGAGATCTTGTTCTAACACCAGAAGTCATGCTTCCAATCACATCATCAGTTGAGTGATCTTTGAGAATTCTAGTGTTTGGTGTTTTAGGAACTTCATATGTAGTTGGAAGATTGCTAATCCCAACTTCTTCTTGAAAAGAATCTTCTATTTGAATATTCAATGGCTCAGCAGTACCAATACTTGTACTAGCAGGACCATCTGAAGAAATGGCAGTACCATTGTCATAAGCACCACTTTCTTGATTCTTTTGATTCTGAGTTCCTTGATCTTCTTCATTGCCTTCAATTGTTGTGTCTGAAGGTCCTTCTTCACTTGAAGATAGATCCATACTTTTCCAAATTGGCATCCAGATGTAATCTTGATTTTTAGGAGAGTCAACATTGTCTTCAGAACCTGCATTTTCATTAGCATTTGTACCTGTAACAGGCACATAATTCATAGATTCTGAAAGCCTATCAACATCAAACATCCAATCTGGTCCAACTCCTTTCACATTTGCTAGTTTCTCTTGAAACTCTATGTGAAGATTTTCTTCTACTAGCCTAGTGCAAGTGTTAAACACTCTGTAGGCCTTACTCTGCAAGGAATACCCTATCAAAAAGCCAACATCTGCTTTTCCATCAAATTTGCCTAAATGATCTTTGGTATTGAGAATAGTGACATGACAACCAAAAGGTCTCATAAAACTTAAAGATGGTTTTCTACCAAAGAAAAGTTCATAAGGTGTTTTTCTATGTGGTTTTGTCACAAGAACCCTGTTTTGTACATAACAAGCAGTACCAACTGCTTCAGCCCAAAATGAAATAGGCAACTTAGAGTCTACTAACATAGTTCTAGCAGCCTCTATAAGTGTTCTATTCTTTCTTTCTGCTACTCCATTTTGCTGAGGTGTTCTAGCTACACTAAACTCTCTTTTTATGCCTTTTTCCTTGCAAAAGTCATCCATAACTCTATTCTTGAACTCTGTCCCATTGTCACACCTGATGATTTTGACTTTCTTATCAGATTGGTTTTCTACCTCAGTGATATAGGTTTTAAGTATCTCACTAGTTTCATGTTTAGATCTTAAGAAGAAAACACATGAAAATCTGCTATAGTCATCAGTAACAACCAGACAATATTTCTTTCCATTCAAGCTGCACACATTAGTAGGACCAAAGAGATCCACATGAAGCATATGTAAAGCCTGAGTAATAGAGTTTTGGGTCTTGGGCTTACAAGAAGCTCTATGTTGTTTGCCTTTTAGACAGTCAACACAAGTTTGGTCGTTTTGGAAAATCTTTTTGGGTAAACCTCTTACTAAATCATATTTTGCAATAGTGTTGATTGTTTTAAAGTTTACATGACCAAGCCTTCTATGCCAAAACATAGATTCATCCAATGAGGCTTTTGCTACCAAACAAGTTAAACCTTCCTTGGGATCAATGTTCTTTAAATTGACACTATACATATTGTTCCTTTTTGGAATTTTAAGAAGTATCTGACTCTCATCAGGCATCTTAAAATCAGAAGAAAGAACCATACATCCATTGTCAGTAAATAGAACATTGTTCTTTTTGTCACACATTTGTGAGACACTAAGAAGATTAAACTGAAGTTCTTTCACAAAATACACATTTTCAAAATCTAGTTTACTGGTTTTGATAGTACCTTTACCAGTGATCTTTCCTTTTATTCCACCCCCAAAGGTAACATATCCTCCATCAAATATTTTGAAATCTGAGAGGAATGACATGTTGCCTGTCATGTGCCTTGAACACCCACTATCAACATATCCTTGATCTTCAAAATCAGTTGAATGTTCCTGCACATGAAAAAAACACATTAGTTTCCTTGGGGTACCCAAGCCATGACAGACTTGGGTTTGCCTCTTGCATCAATGAAGTCAAACCTTTTCAGGATTGTTGATGCACCTTTTGATTGGATTGGTTTCCAAATCCAACATGCTGAGGACTTAACAGCACTTTCCCTTCTAATCCATTGTGTGGTCTTTGGTCTATCAGTACCAATTTTGGCAATACCAATTTTGGCAGTACCATGTGGTCTAGCAGGACCTTTTGGTCTAGCAGGACCTTTGGTTTTTGGACTCCAAACTTTTGTTTTGACCACATTTATCTTTTGAATAGGATTCTTCTCAACTTTTGGTACACTTTTGAAAGTGTTTCTTGTACCCTTTTCAGTTGGTTTTGTAATAACAGGCTTATGTTGTCTAACAGTATGTTTAACATTTGTGGTGTTAGACTTAACAAAACCTTTTCTGGGGTGAGTAACATTTGTTTTAGCTTTTGATTTACTCCCAGAAACCCATTTATTACAATAAGCATGAAGATGATTAAAGCTACCACAATAATAACAAGCCTTATTAAACATAACAAAGTCATCACCTAGTTGTTGTGACTTTAGGTTGTTCCAATTTCTTTGGCTTCCCCTAGGTTTGTTATTACAATTTTTACAACTTTCAACTGTTTTCAAAACAGTTTTGGCCTTAGCTTTAACTTCTACTTTCTTAGGACTGGTTGGTCCTACTTTGATTCCTTTGATAGGAATAGTCTGATCTTCATCATCATCAGATACCCAATCCTCAATAATTAGGACATCTGGTCTCTTATCAGTGAGCACCTTAGAGAGTGGAACATTCTTAGCACTCTCAGAAGGTCCACTTATCACTACAGGTTTATCCAATGGTTTGTTAACAAATTCATGTAAACCTGATACAGCAAGATCACTACCCTGAGGACATGGAATTCCTCTATAAGGAGGTGGACATTCATTGTATCCTATCCCTGATTTTATTTTCTTATTCAACTGATTCTCTACTATGCTCTTAGTACACTGAGAAGCATTTTCCAATTTAGTAACAGTCAGTTGAATATTGTCTCTAGCTAATGTCACTTTAGTGCACTCTGTCCTTAACATTTCTATTTCAGTATCTTTCAAATATATTTGTCTATTAAGAGCACCTTTAGCATCAGAAAATGTGAGTTCATTTTCTCTATAGTGAATGATTTGTTTTTCTAGCTTGGACATACCACACTGATGGTTAAATAAGGTTTGTTGGGTTTTTCTGTGTTCTAATACTTCTGTATCATAAGCTTTACTTATGATTTCTAATTCTTTAAGAGATTCACAATTATTAGGACATTTGATAATTTGTACCTCAGGGGTGGAGAATGCCATCAAAGCCAATTCATCAGAAGTTGACTCATCTTCACCCATGAAACTCCAATCAAAACCCATGCCATCAATAGCAACCATTGCTTTTGGCTCTGCAATTTCAAACAACCTTACTCTTGCTTTCAAAGCTTCCTTTCTTCTCAAAGCTTCCTTTATTTCTGTTGTCAAACCCTCTACCTTGTCATCCTGCTTCTTAGGTCTTCTACACTCTCTAGAGTAGTGACCTTTCATGTGGCAGTTGTAACACTCCACCTTTGACTTATCATAGCCAGCAGGCTCATTTCCATCTATCAGAATCTTCTTGCCAGTCCTCATCATCAACTTCTTGGCTCTAATGCTTAAAAGTGAAAGTTGCCACTTTATGTCCATTTCTTCAAGATCATCAGGATGAATCTCTTGAAGGTCTTCAAATGATAATACAGACCCATTGTGCTGAGATGTAAGAAAAGCACACCCAATTGTTTCATCTAATATGGATTTGGTATTGCCAGAAGTACTAGCAGTACCAAAGGTTGTATTAGCAGTACCTTCTTCTCTGCTACCTTGTTCTTCATTATCAACCTTTGACATGCTTGGGGATGAAACAAAAGCCATATTTCCAGAACTTGACCCAGTAGTCTTCTTTACTTCATGCTCTACTATTTTGAAATTGTTGTAGAGATCATTGAGACTCATCTGGTCAATATCTGACTTGTTCTTCCATACAATGACATGCATAGACCATTCTGAAGGTAAACTTCTAAGAAATTTAGAGTTTAGGTCTTCTTGAGTTATCATCACTTCATGGATGGCTAACTGACTTGCAAGCTTCTGAAGTCTATTGAACATACTGTCCAAAGACTCATTGGTTGTGGCTGTGAAGTTCTCAAATTGTTGTTTGAGAAGGGTTTTTCTGTGTTTTTCTTGGTAGCATCATTACCACCAAACCTAGCCACAATTGCTTCAAAAAGGGTTTTGGCATCTTTGTATTTGTTGAAGATCAGAAGTTGATCATTTGGAATAGTCATCAGTAACATACTCCTTGCCTTTAGATCATTTATCTTCTGAACTTTTTCATCTGCATTTGATGGTTGATCTTGTATTCTTGTTACAAGAGCATCATTTACTGTTGTAGTGGTGATTTGGGGTTTAAATGAATTGCCTTGTTCAATGATCTCCCAAAGTGCATAGTCCTGCACTTGAAAGTATTGTTCAACCCTTAGTCTCCACATTTCAAACTCGTTATGCTTGAGTAATGGAAGTTTAGCTGCAACATTGGTTTGAATATGTTCAACATCCATTTTTCTTTTAAATTAGTAAATATCAAGCCTAGCTCTGATACCACTTGTGGAACGCTTTGTTGTTGTTCTTGAAGTTCAAACACTTGGGATATGAATCTTAGTAATGTGTTTGAGAGATATTTATGTATTGAATGTGTTTAGCATGCGGAATCTACTACAACACACTTTAAAAGAACACAAGGTGGTGAGTTTAAGTAAATGAGTGAATGCAATGAACAAATAACACAACTTAGGTTAATACAAAACGATTCAATATTATTGATGAAATAATACGGATGATCTAAGTATCACCGGGATTACAAAGTAATCTTGAATCTATGATTGTCAAAAGGATTTGTGATTCGAAGTAACTAAGTTACTTGAGAGATAGTTTGGTTTGTGGTTATTGGTTGTGAAAGATTGCGTGCATGAAGAAGTGACTAAGATATCCTTTTATAAGATAAGGATATCTTATTACATGTTGTCAAGTAGATGAATATAATACTATACTTTGACTATATTGGCGCCTACAATTAAATACAACTACCCATGTACACTCTGATATATTCCTCTGTCACCACAGAAGACTATTTACTTCTACATAACGTATAACTTTGTACAAAGACTAATAATTCAACTAAATATCTATTACAAAATATCTAATCGACTTGACATAAGCTTGGCAGGCTCTTCATTAGCTAGCAGTACCTTCTACCCAGAAGGTACTGGTAGAACATCTTCGTACATAACAAAATCAACTAGCAGGCTCTTCATCGACTTGGCAGGCTCTTTGACTTTGATCATTTTATTCCCAACAACTCCTATGTCGAGCCGGCTAGGAAGCTCCTAACATGGGATCACTAGAATTCGCTTGTGCATTAAATACAACCATAAAAACCTTTAGTACGCATTGGTTCATGTTTCTTAAGACGTTCAAGCAAGTTACCGAATAGGAAGTTAGCCAGTTTTCTTAAGCCTAACATAGATAAACAATCATCCAATACAACTAACAACACACTAATAACCAACAATCAATAGCTAGGTTTCATTAGATCTAAGCAAACACAAGATAAATCTAGCCTAGCATGTTAAACAAAAGACAAGAACAAGATAGAATCAAACAACACATAGACATATTGAATGATTAATTGATAACTTATCTTCAATTAAACATGGGAGATCCAAGGGTATGAAAACCCTTAAAAATGGCAGAAATTCGTCTTTAGGGTTTCTCCTCACAAAGTTGCACACTAATGACAAAAAATTGCAAAA